>JANAVB010037219.1:7257451-7279220 GCA_029216955.1 Iris pallida
AGAAATACCACACCTTATCAACGACATCGACAACACCCAGCTTGAGCTCCCTCCGTCCGAACAAGAGATGAAAGACGCCATTTGGGCCCTTGACCAGCATAGTGCTTTCGGACCAGACGGGTTCTCGGCGGTCTTTTTTTGCACTTACTGGGACATCATCAAGCTGGATATCCTCGAAGCGGTCGCCGCCTTCTTCCAAGGAGCCATGTACCCCAGAGCCGTCTCGAGCACCAACCTCATCCTAATCCCGAAGAAGAAGAACCAAGAGACTTTTTGTGACTTCATCCCATCAGTCTTTGCACCTTCACCAATAAGATCATATCCAAGATCGTAGCTTCCTGCATATCTAGTCTCCTTTCCAAAATCATCTCTGAGGAGCAGAGTGGTTTTGTCCGCAGGAGAAATATCCATAATAATATCATGCTAGCTCAAGAGTTAATCACTTGCATGAAGCTCCCGGTAAGAGGGTGCAATATTGCTATCAAACTGGACATAGAGAAGGCGTACGACAGGATGGATTGGCAATTCATGATCTGGGTTTTTAGAGCTTTCGGATTCTCAGAAATATGGACCAACATCGTGTGGAGATCGATCAGCAACTCCTGGTTTTCTACGGTCATCAACAGTAAGGCCGACGGGTTTTTCAAATCGAGTCGCGGAGTTAGACAAGGAGATTCGCTTTCCTCCACCATCTTTATCATTACGGCGGATGCCCTGAGTAGGAACCTTAACAAGATGGCCTGCTCTACTAACTTCTATCACTATCATACGGTCAGCGGATGCCTGATTATCACCCACCTGGATTTCGCTGACGATGTCCTCATATTATCCGTCGGGGATGCTGGGTCGATAGATGTCGTCCACAACACCTCTCCAGAGATACGTCAGGTGCTCGGGCCAGAGGGTCAACCCGGATAAAGTGTCATCTACGCCCACCACAATATTAAGAGAGAGCATGCATTCGTTCTCTCCAACTCTACCTCATTCCCCATCAAGCATCCCCCATTCCATTATCTTGGTTGTCCCCTCCTGTACGGGAGATCCAATGCTGGCATCTTTGAGGACCTTACCAACCGTATCAGAAAAAAACTTGAAGGATGGCACAACGCTACTCTTTCCCCAGGGGGAAAGATGATCCTAATCAAGCACGTCCTCACTTCCATACCCATCTACACCCTTGCGGCTTGCTCCTTCCAAGAAAGTGCTGCCTTCGATAGAGGGCATCTTTAGCAACTTCTTTTGGGGGCACAGCAACAGCCATGACAAGCATCATTGGGCTAGTTGGGATAACATGGTGCATCCTACCGAAGAGGGGGCCTGGGATTCACCAAACTATCCCATATTGTTAAAGCTTTCTCTATGAAACTGTGGTGGAAAATTCACACGGCTCAGAACATATGACCCAGGTTCATGAAAGCCATATACTTCAAGCACATCCACCCGTCGACGGCCATCTCTAACAACAGATCCCCAGCGGCGTGGCGACGCATGCTCGTCGGATGCTATCTAGCCGAACCCGTGATGCACCTTCGGGTGGAAGATGGGGACTGATCGATATTTCACGAAAGGTGGGCTGGAGACACCTTGCTTCACAGCCACTCTGAAGCCCATAGGAACTGCAAGATCAAGGACCTATGGAACCCTATTGATAACACATAGAATCGGATCAAAGTCCAAGAGTGGGCCGGGCCTTTGGCTGTAGAGAGCATCCACCTATGCAGATCGACGATCGGATGCGACAACGATGAGGTCCATATGGTCGGTCGAAGCATCGGGCTCCTTCTCGTCCAGATCGGCTAGAAGAGTGCTCCAAGGTATTGCGAAGGCCGCTCATAGCATTGCACCCTTCTGGCAGACATGCATCCCTAAGAAGTGGTCATTTATCATCTGGAGAGCCCTTCGTAAGATACTCCCTACCGATGATACGCTCAACACTATTGGGTTCAGCCTTGCTTCAGCGTGCACATGCTGCACGGATCGTCAATCGAAAATGGTGGACCACATCTTCTGCCACGGAGACCTACCGGTCAAGGTATGGAGAATTCTTTCACAACGCTGCAGGATGGATCCAAGGGGCGGGTGCTTCAACGACCTTGTAGCGGCATGGGGCTCGGCGTTCTACGGCCACCAGATCGTAGCAGCAGCTACGACATGGGTTATCTAGAAGAATCGCAACAAGGTGAGATATGAAGGACATCAGTACTCCGCTGACCAACATATTAGGGAGACCATTAGGCAATGCAGCAAGAGGAGGAACCGTTGCCTTCACGGCCAGGCGACCTTCTGGAACTCTCTTTTTCCCTGAGTTAGCTGTTTTAGGTTCTTTCCCTCCCCCGGCTTTTGTTAGTATACGTGTATAGGCTTCTGCATTTTGCTCCTTCTGGTATACTTGTACAGGATTTTGGCTTTTCAGCTTGAAGGAGTAAAATGGGGAGTGTTTTAGCAAAAAAATTAATTAAATAAAATAAATAATAAAATAATAAAATAATAAAATAATAAAATTATATATATATAGACATACATACTCCGGTACATACAAATATACATATATATACACACACAAAATTAGGGAAAATGTGGCCCAAATTCCTGTGTCAACATGTCGGGGGTGTCACTGTGTGCAACCAAGTGTCAGAATCGTGTCCAAAAGCCCGTGTCGGTACTCAATTCAACGTGTCAAAAAGTTGTAGATAACAGCCTCGTGCGGCCATGTCGACCTCGATAGGACTCGACACGCGACACGAGGAGTCTCGTACTCGTTCACGTAGCTAGGTGGGGTCTAGGTCTAGGTAGTCGACACCCTGGCACGTGTCAACATGGTGTCCATGCGTCACTTGAGCAGCGTGTCAGCGGGGGCTGTACGTGCATGCACACACGACCCCGTAGGAAGGTGTCGGCCCCCACAGGACACAACACAGTGCGCCAGTGGCCACGTGTTCGTGTCCACGTGTAGAGGGGGTATAGGGCTACATGGTCGACACACTATTACGTGTCCTAGTGTCCTCATGTGCGAGTTACGAACCAGTATCTGAGCCATTTTTCATACATGTACCGTGTCAGCCGAACCCGTACGGCTTTGTTTTCTTCGCGCACACTCCAAGAAATCTTATAAAAATTTAGGAGCACGTGGGCAGTGGTTTTCCCTATGTATCCACCAAATTTTAGTCCAAACCATGTCGTATTCATCGAGTTATGACACTCGAGCAGCAGGACACGCACGGGGGGTCTCGTACACGTGTCTCTGTGTCCAATTTGGACACAAAAATCATGTCAAATCACAATCTGTCTTCACAACTTGTTCCACATATATACAACAATAAATTTGTGAAATTAGTTTTGAAAAACATCAACATTTAATTCTATGGGACATTTCATCGAACACGTGTTCTAATACACCGACACGCATCTGATACGCCTATCAAACGGACATAAAATCCTACCAAACTATATCTACATGTCTAAGGTACCTAGATGCATGCATCTATGAAGACAAATCAGGATTTAAAGGAGTTTAAAAGCGTTTATCTTTTGAGAGTCAAAATCTCAATGCAAAAAGCCATCAAACGTTCCGACGTCGATTTTCTATGGTCTAAAGCCCCCAATTCCTTGCTAGCTAGCCTCCATCAACTTCTTTTTCTCCTAAGGATTGCAACGAAGCTTGTTTGGTGCAAATCGGATGAGAGATGGAGAAAGGGGGCTACTTTGAGGAAGGTGGCAATTTCTAGGGTTTGTAAAGGCTCGGTGGCTACAAAGTATAAACATATAGAGGGTGGCTACTTGGCTGGTCACTAGCTGCTGTTAGGGTTAGGTTAGGGTTTAGGTATAGGCCACAATTCATTTAAAGTCCAATAGGAAGTCCTTTTAGCAAAAGCCCAAAAAGCAATATATTTAAATAGCCTAAAATGAATTTAAAAGTTTCTTAATTAGGACTAAACCCTAAATTCAATTCTAAAATGCTAGTTAAGTCTCTAATCACATGGTTAGTCTCTAATCATGGTTAGCTAAGGTTAAACCAACTTCTGACACCAAAATCACCAATTAAAATATAATAAAATAAACAAAAATTTCAAAAATCACATAATTACCAAAATACCCCTAATCTAGAAAAGTGGTAATGACAAATGTACCATCCTTAAATAACTTTGTCCTTGAAATTAAAGACAAAACTATACAGATGAGAAGGATAGAAAAATCATACCTCAAGGCTCATAAAGATAAGGATATCGCTTGCGCATCTCATCCTCCCTCTCCCAGGTAGACTCACCATGAGAATGATGCCTCCATGCGACGTGAACCAAGGGTATCGTTTGGTTCCTCAGCACCTTCTCCCATCGATCCAGAATATACACAGGCTGTTCTGGATAACTAAGAGTACGTGGCTAGGATCTGCCATATACCGTCTCAATTGTGACACGTGAAACACATTGTGAACTCCCTCTATTACAGGAGGCAAGTCTAGTTTGTATTACACATCACCGACTCTTCCGCTGATAATGAAAGGTCCGATGAAGCACGGACTAAGCTTTCCACTTCCACCAAAGTGAATAGTACATCGTGTCGGAGATATCCTCAAGAACACCAGATCTCCAACCTAGCTCAAACATGGTCTCAAACTTAACAATGACAATCACATGATCAAACAAAATCACAAAATAAACAAAATCTTAATACTAAGTCTAAGCTGTACCTCAAACTCCAAAGGTCTCCGGTGGCTATCGGTCCAATGCCGCTGTCTATCGTGCGTCACACAAAGTCGATCTCTGATGAGCTTCACCTTCTCGGCTGCGTCAACAACCATCTCATGTCCCAATAAAGCTCGCTCTCCAACGTCATCCCAAGACAAGGGAGTATGACAACTACGCCCGTACAATGTCTCGAATGATGATATTTTAATGTTGGCTTGGAAACTGTTGTTGTATGCAAACTCCATCAAGAACAAATGATCCTTCCAGGAACCTCCAAAATCCAGGACACAAGTCTGCAACATGTCCTCGAGTGTCTGAATAGTCCTCTCTGACTGTCCGTCCGTCTAAGGATGGTATACAGTACTAAACTTGAGCTGAGTGCCCAAACTAGTATACAGACTCTGCCAGAAATGGAAAGTAAAGCGACTATCTTGATCCGAGACAATGCTCACCAGAACTCCATGAAGTCTGACAATCTGACGCACGTACATCTCTGCTAGCTTCTATGTAGACAAACCCACTTTTAATGGCAAGAAATGGGCTGATTTGGTCAACCTGTCTACGATGATCCAAATTGTGTCTTTTTTTCCTGGTCTACGTGGCAATCCTGAAACGAAGTCCACCATAATGTGCTCCCACTTCCACTCTGGAATGGGCAATGGCTGTAACAGTCCTCCTGGCCTCTACCTCTCTATCTTAACTAGCTAAAAGACTACACATCTGGCTATGAAGCGTACTACCTCCTGCTTCATCCTATACCACCATACATGCTCCTTCAGATCCTTATACTTCTTGTTGGTACATGGATGCATAGAGTAATGAGAACGATGGGCTTCCTGCATAACTTGCTCCCGAAGGTCTCCACTAGGCACATACAGTCTGGAACCATGCCTCAATGTGCTATTTGAAATAACGTGTAGGCAACTCTAGAGGGGGATGAATAGTGTTTGTGTCGTTAATCACTAAATAAAAATTAACTCTATATCACATCCACAAAACAACTATCAAGATAGTAAATAAATCAGAGAGAAATGCGAAAGTAAATAAAGATCATAAGAGCATTCGCAGACACGGTAGTTTTAACCTTGTTTCCCTCATGGAGGACTAGTCCAGGCCTGAGACCTCTAGCTCAGGATTGAAATCTACTATTTGTGAAATAGTGTACAACCACGTGCCTTCACTCAAAAGAGCACGCCAACTTCTTACAGAGTCACAGGTGGCAAAACTTGGAATTGTCCAAGTGACTTTTCTTTTCAACTCTTGCACAAAAACTTCTAGCTGAATCGCACTTGAGCACCTTGGGGCTTAGGAAGTTTTACGGCTAGTAGATTGGAAGAGTAAGGCTTAGGTAGTATAAGGCTTAGATGATTGAGAGTGAGAGATAGAAAGATAATATGAAATGAGAGAAATTAAGCCTTATTTATACAACTCTAGGGAGGCAGAGTTCGGCCCGAATTTCGCCACAAGAATTCTAATTTTTGAACGTTGGACAGATTATACCAAGCAGACCCTAAAAATTAGGGTGCTAAAAATCAGGAGACAGAGTTCATCCCGAACTCTGTGTGGGGGCAGAGTTCGGCCAGAACTATGCCTCCTAGGTGGCAGAATAGCCTTTGGGCCTTTGGGCTTGGTGGAGCTTAGGCCTGGTTCAGGAATTGGTCTGTTTGTATGGTAGTGCTTGGAGAGATATGTCTAGGGGTTGAGATGACACAGTGCGACTCGACGTACACATTCTTCTAGACTTAATAAATTGTATGACGCTGATGCGAGGCCCCGGATAGGTCGCTAGGCGGTTCAGAGAAATCTTTTTGTATGATGCCGTCTTTGGTCCATCATTAATTCTTTATTGCCTATGTACTGGTTTGATCATGATTACTGCATGTCTACAAATACATATTAGTCGTAGAAAATATGTTACAGTACAATACAAGCATGGCAATATGATATAGGACAATTAGGACAATGCTAAGTTTAAGTAGCAACATGATAGTGAGTATATGAATATTAGTGACATCATTGGGCTAACACCATCCTCTGCAATGACAAACTCATCCACAAGTCCTGCTCGAACCTGCTCTCGGATACACCGCAGAGCAACATCGTCGACTTGATCCTCTCCATCAAGTCCGACTGAATATGCAGACCCCATATCTGTATCTCAACTCGAAAACTATCACATCGATCTCCAGACTCTCCAGATCTGCTAATAAGTGACTATCTACCGTCAAACATATGGCTACCGACTACCTGCTCAAGGCATCGGTAACCACTTTGGCCTTCCCCGGATGATACTGCAATAAAATTTTGAAGTCCTTCATCAACTCGAACCATCTCCTCTGCCCCATGTTGAGCTCTTTCTGAGAAAACACATACTTCAAGCTCTTGTTGTCTATGAAGATCTCCACTCGCTCTCAATATAAATAGTGCTTCCATAAATTATGAGCAAAAATAACTGCCGCCAACTCCAAATCATGGGTAGGATAGTTCTTCTCATGAGAACGTAACTGCCTGGAATCATAGGCAATCACCTACCCATGCTGCTGCAAGACACAACCCAAACCCTTTCCTGAGGTGTTAATGTAGATAGTGAACTCGCCTGATCCTGATGGCAATGTCAGAATCAGAGTCATCGTCAACCTCTTCTTCAATTCATCAAAGACGATCTAACCCTCCTCTATCCAAACAAACTCTGTGTCCTTTCGGGTCAGCCTGGTCAACGGCTCTACAATCCGAGAGAAATCTTGAACAAATCTCCTGTAGTAGCCTACCAATCCCAGGAAGCTTATGATCTCCTCAACTGAACTCGGTGCTGTCCATACCTCAACTGTCGTGATCTTCCTCGGGTCGACTGAGATCCCATCTATGATCAAACAAGACCTAGGAAATCAACTCGATCCAGGAAAAAATCACACTTCGAGAGCTTGCCATAAAGCTCCTCCTTCCTGAGAGTCTCCAGAACCACTCTCAAGTGCTCCTCATGCTCCTCTGGGATCTACGAGTACACCAAGATGTCGTTGATGAACACCACCACGAACTTGTCCAAGTACTGGTGGAATACCTTGTTCATCAGGTTCATGAACACTGTTGGGGTGTTAGTTAACCCAAACTGCATCACCATGAACTTAAACTGGCCATACCGTGTCCTGAATGCTATTTTCGGAATGTCTTCCTTCTTCACCTTCACTTGATGGTAACCTGACCTCAGATCAATTTTGGAAAATACCTTCGCTCCGCTCAACTAATCGAACAGATCATCGATCCTTGGTAGCGGGTATTTGTTCTTGATCGTGAGGCTGTTGAGTGTCTTATAATCGATACACATCCGTACTGACCCATCCTTTTTTGGCACAAAGAGTACCAGTACACCCTCGGTGAAGAACTCGATCGGATGAAATCTTTGTCCTACAACTCATCCACCTGCTTCTTCAACTCCACCAGCTCGCTGTTGTTCACTCTATAGACGTGCTACGATATCGGCTCTACGCCGGACACTAAATCTATAGAGAACTCCACATCTCTGTCCAGAGATAATCCTGAAAACTCCTCCGAAAATACATCAATGAACTCAGCTATCAATGGATATGGCACGCTCTGCTCCTCTACTGAGACTCCGCAGAAAACTTCGTTGCTCTACTCTGCCTTCTGTCTGGCAAACTCGAACTCTGGCTCTCCTGGCGGATGAAAAATAACTCTGTCACCGAAAAAATCTATACTGGCATGGTGCCTACTCAACCAATCCATCCCGAATACTATATCGTAGTTCGGTAATGGCATTACGAGCAGACTCACATCCAGTTCTCGACCTTCCAAAACTACTCTTCGATCCTTACAAATGTCATGGACGAGGATGATACCACCCCCAGTCGTGATCTTACAAGTCCAAGACAACGATTCAGAAGAAAGATGGTGTCTAATAGCAAATGATACAGACACAAAACTATAGGAAGCACCCGAATCAAACAAAGGAAATATGGGAAACGGTATAATCAATGAATGAAAATTATTTCAAAAGAAGGCAATTAGCAGCAAGAATTAGATGGCAGAAATTAGATAAGAGTTTTTCCTAATGTGATTGAGTACCTTAAGACTTATATCCTATATCCTACTACAGGTTGTAGTGATAATCTAGTTCAAGTACCACTACAAAATCGTACTAGTTGCAACTCTCTAGACCTACATGGGCTACCACTAAAAATGTGTCGACCCGCACCCAGTGTAAGGGTACGAGAAGTGGGTACGTCCAGCCTACGCCGTAGTGTCGACGGTAGTAGAACGTTGTCCTAGGTCACAACATCGAACAATATAAACTGTACCTATATAATAATATACTCTCAAAAAGGAGGACAACACAGAAGGTACAACTCAATCACAAATTTAAGATGGAAATAGAAAGATAGGATAAAAAGATAATCTCAACAGAGAACTACAACTGAAAGAAATAAGTTTGGGTGTTTAAATAACACCAAAATCCAATATCTGGAAATACATCAATATAAGACAACTAAATAAAGATAACTAGTCTAGCAGTCTAATCTAGACAATTGGCAAGTCCTCAGCAACTGCTGGATCCTCCTGAGGGTCCAAGTCACCGGTGTCATCTAAGCCAGCTCCATAATATGTGGGGCAAAACTCCTCCTCATCCTCTGTAATATTTTCAACAGGTCCAATCAGGACAGGAACAAATACATATCTCTCATACAGTTTATATCATGACAGGAAATATAAAGCATGTTATAGAATAAAGTACATGAAAACTGTAAGAATAAACATGAAGAGGAAGGAAGAATAGGATAACAAAAGATATCTATATATGGTAATATAGAACTGTAAGTGACTAAGTAATTCAGAGTACAAGATAGTTATGTGAACGGCTTGAATTTGCACATGATTACACTACAGAGTTTGTACGTTATTACGCTACTTTAGAATTGTTCACATGACCACTTCTACTCCCCCCGTACCCCAATCAATACACAAGGATCTAGACAGGCCATGTTATTGTACATGAAAGTTTATACATGAAGCTCATGAGATCATGAGAGTATATGAGAACAGATGAGTGTACATGAATAATAAGAGTCCATGGAATACATGATGTTCGTGAAAAGCACATGACATGATGTATTCGATACACCTGAGGGGGATAACATCACATGTAAAGATCCATATAGTACTAATTCGTGATAACATCGTGTCAGTATCAAGTAAATTAGTCTATAACAAGAATATAATTTCTAGCAAGTATGAAACAGTCAAAGAATGTACTAGCCTGATATCCTGAATGTCTGATGAGAAAAAATGTCCGGACCGGAGTAACTGATTCCTATTTAGAGCAACCACAGGTTATAAAGTGTCTAATATGAAATAAGAGAAATTTACAATACATTCTAAATGATTCTAGGTCATTCTAGGTCAAAGTCAACTCTTGGTCAACTATAGTCAACCATTCTAGTCAAACCTAAGTCAACTAGTCAAATGTTCTAAGTTTAAGTCAAACTTAAGTTAAGTAGTCCTTTTAAGTCCATTTGACTCAATTCTAGGTCAAGTTTGACCCATAGTTGACTTTGGTCAACTTGGTCAACTTGCTAGTCAACCTTGCCTAACTAGGCCTATAGGTCAATTCTAAACAAACTTATTAACCATAGGCTGTTATCTTATATCACTATCAAATATATATATATATATATATATATATATATATATATATATATATATATATATATATATATATATATATATACATACATACTTTTTCAATGCTTCTTCTTCCTGAGCTCCCCCCTTTCCTTCCCCTCCTGGGAAGCCCCTAGGGCTTCCCTCCCTTCCTCTCCCCCGGTGGTGGTTAGTGCCAGCCGATGGCTCATCCTTGGTCGGACAACGGCGTGGAGTTGATTAGTCGACTCTATCCCCCTCTCGTTCCCCCTTATCCAGCCCCCTCTCCCCAATCCCCACTTCCCTTCAGTTCTCCCACATCCCCGCCCCCTTTCCACCCTCCCGGCGTCTGCCGATCAGGCCGTCGCCCCATTTCTCAACTCCTCTACCTCACAGCCCCCAGCTCCGGCTATGGCAGCTATCTGCCAGCTCGTGCTTCCTCCGCCCCTTCTCCAGCGTACACGCTTGCTGCTCCTGCGCCTGCGTTGGCGGGTCACTCAAGCCCCCGTGTTCTCCCGTGGCTCCCATCCTGCCCACCAGCTTCCCCTTCCCCCTCATGCCCATTCCCGCTTCGGTTCAAAATTCGAACGGAGCTTCCTTTTTCTCGGAAGAGTCGCCCACCTGCGGTGCAGGCATGGAAGGCCTTCCCCTCTGGCACCACGTGAACGGTTCAGTGGACCAACTGAATATGGTAGGCCACCCCAATTTATTGCCTGCAGTGCGTTTCACTTCCCCACGCATGGACTTTTTTGGTGGGGCCCGGCCCCCTTAATATCTACGTGCCTAGCGCTGCTCAGGGCTTTTACGCTCAGCACGCTACTCATGGCTTATACGCATTGCCCCATGGTGGGGCCCGCTCTCCCCACGTTCACCATGAGCCAGGCGCAATCTATGGATTGCACGCCCAGCCCTCTGGTGGGCCCCCCATTATATTGATCAGTACGCGTCCGCGCAAGACAATTGATTTTACGCCAGGCCCTCTAGTGGGGCCCCCCTAACTTGGATCTTTACGCTTTCGCGCAAGTCCCTCCCTCCGCGTACTCCTAGCACTTCAACTCTGCTCCCTCGGGCGGGCCCACCCCCTCTACGCCAGACCTACTCGTGCAGTACTCCCTCTATGCCAACCATCTTACCGAACCTTCCTCTACGCCCTACGCTCCCCCCTGCACCGATCTTCCTCTCGTCCCATCCTCTGCACTTTACGCCCATTCTAACTCACCTCAATCTCAACAAGCCCAGGCCTCTACTCCCACATTCCTCCGGTATACCCCATCGTTGCCCCCTGCCCCGGGCATCCCATCCGAGTCTCCCGCCACCCCTTCGATTCATTCCATTATTCCCTCAGAGGTCCTCGGCCTTCCCCCTGCACCCTCGGTTATTTCCCTCCAATGCCTCTTTGATCTCAGTGGACCGCCACCGGGATCCCAACCTTCTCACACTCAGCACGTCCGAGCCAGGGATCCTGCAGGGATCGCCCCGGTCTTTCTTCCCCTTGCTGGTACAGTTTGTCCGACCGTGGTGCCATCCTCAGCGAGCGGGGCGAGTCCCACTCTAGGGAAGTCTCCATCGGTCCCCCTTCCTGAGTGCATCCCCCCGGCTACCTCCTCAGGTAACACCTACCGTTCCGAGCTGAACCCCTCCTCGATTCCCCCCTCCTTCCAGTTGCTCTTCCCTGACCCCCTACTCGGTCGTCCCCCCTCCGCCGACCTTCGCAGCCAAGCTATTCCCGGACCTGGCGTCAGCCAAGGCGCCTCTCGTCCCAGACATTAATCGCCCGGACATTGAGTACCCTCAGGAGTCGCCGGTGCCCTCGGTTCCATTCACCGACATGGAGATGGCCACTCTTGCCAAATCTTTCCCCCACGCTCTATCCTCAAATTCTCATCCGGTTGTCCCAAGCTCCCTATGGTGCATGAGACAATTGCCAGCTGGAGACTCACTGTGGATTACCGAGTAGCTCCCCTTGACCCCAAACACATTCTTCTTTACTTCTCCTCTGAGTTAGACCATAAGACTGTCTGGTCCAAAGGCACTTGCAAGATCGATTCCCATCAGATGAAGATCATCAATGGTCAGCTAGCTTTAACACTAAAGGAGACTCTGCGACAGTGCCGCATGGATAACTCTGCCTAACTTGCCCCTATTTGCTTCGTCCCAGCAGCTCTCAGGCGTATCGCTAACTCTTTCGGCACGTATGTGGCCTCAGCCCCCAAGACCAGCAACCTCACCAAAGCCCACTACGCCAAAATTTGTGTGGAACTCGACCTCACCGTCAAACCACCCAATTTTATCAACATCGAGCTGGGCAACCGAACCCACACCCAAAAATCCTGTACGATAACCACATCTTGTACTGTAACCACTGCCACTTAAGAGGTCATCTCCTGAAGCACTGCCACCGTCTTCATCCAGAACTAAAGAAGAAACCACCCAGAAAAGACAGCGAGCCAACTGAGGAGAGGACACCCATGCCACCTATCTACCCCGCCCAAATTGCATACTCGATTCGTCTCTGGAGGCGTCTCGCCAGACAGGAGCGAATCTCCCAGTAAAGCATTGATCCCCCACAGCAACCAAGCTCTCACCCTATCCAACCAATTCGACGCCCTTGATTCGAGGAAGCAGAAGACCCAGTGGAGACAGCCTCCCGAAGCTGACCGTGCTCACCGAAATTCCCCCCAATTCAGAAGGCGTAGAACAGTACACCGACATCACCAAAGCTAACAACAGCTCGCTATATAGACCCCGTGGTAGAGGCCCTAGCTATTCTTGGGCCAGACCTAGTTCGGAGAGGACTCCAGGTCCTTGCCGCGGGTGTCCCTCTTCAGCAACCAATCTTCTGACAGGGAGCGCCAGCGACTCCATAATCCCACCAGATAATCTAATCCTGGACTCCGCCGGAGAAACGGTCAATCAGCAACTGACCCCGCAGGAGCAGTCAAGTAACGATCACCCTCCCTCAACGGGGCAGGACCTTCTACCTCGAGCAAGGCCAGTGTTAACCACGAACCTACTGTAACCACTACCATCCAAACCAGATCCGCCGCCAAGCGAACAAAAACCCCCCCATAACATCCTTAATGTTTAACATCCTATCCTAGAATGTCTGCGGTCTGGCGAATAAACCGACGTTAAGAGAATAACCAATCTGCAAAAATCCACAAGATAGACATCCTCATCATCCTCGAACCCAAAATCCCTCCCAAAAGATTAAAATTCATCCAACTGCAACTGGGCCTTCCCATGGCCATAGCTGGCAGTCATGACATTTGGATTCTCTGCACGAAGGACGTCAAATTATGAGTCATCCAGGACTCCCGGCAGGCCCTCTCCTGTTGGTTCGATCACCCAAGACTCCCCAATCGTGCCATCCTGTCAGCGGTCCACGCAGCTGCGATATTGCGGAGAGAAAACATCTCTCGGACGACCTCATCGACATCCATCACCTCCACACCAACTCCCCATGGCTTTGCATTGGGGACTTAATGCGATCACCTGCACGAGAAGAAAACCGGAGGCCACCACCCCCCGCTCCGCCATGCTCGACTTCAACAACTTCATCTTCAATGCCCACTTAACCACTCTCCAGTTCACTGGCAATACATTCAGCTGGTGCAACATGCAGGATGGCGACCGTCGTCAATACTTTAGGCTAGACAGGGCCCTCACAAACGCCTTCTGGCACGGAAGGGATCACCACCAATCTGTCTTACCTCAACTCCACAGAATCGGACCACACCCCCCTGTTGGTTGAGATCAAAAACAAGAGAAACTCACCCATAAAGAACTTCCAGTTCCTCGATTTCTGGACCGAGCATCCCTACTTTCTGGACACCGTTGCGGAAGCATGGAACCACGAGGAATCCCCCAACCCCTAACTCGGGTGAGCAACAAGCTTAAAGCCACCAGAAAAGCCTTGTCCGTTTGGAGCAAGCTTGCCTACGGAGATATCTTTCAAGCAGTTCGTGTCGCAGAGGATGACGTTACCCGTGCCGAAGCCCTGATCCTCACGGATCGCTTCCTAGCGGCTCGGAGAGCCCTTAACCTCACCAAGGCCATGCTTAAATTCAGGATCAAAGTGGAAACCAATTTTTGGAAGCAGAAAGCAAGGTTGAAATGGGACAGCGAGGGGGACAAAAATTCGAAGTACTCTCATGCCTGCGTTAACGGCGCAGACAGAAGCTCTCGATTCACAGGACAACTGATGACAATGGGAATATCATTACCGACGAAAAAAGCATCCGGGTGGCCGCCACGAATTTCTACTCCAAACTATTCTCCAAAGAGACGGTTCACAAAGATAGATCATTCCTTGACCAAATCCCCCTCCTCATCAACGACACCAACAACGCCCAGTTGAACTGCCCTCCATCTGTCCAGGAAGTTAAAGATGTTGTGTGGGCCCTGAACGAGCACAGTGCTCCGGGCCCAGATGGGTTTTTGGGGGTATTCTTTCGCACATGCTGGGATATTATCAAGCAAGATATCACCGAAGCGGCGATCGCTTTCTTCGAAGGTGCTATATACCCTAAAGCCATTTCTAGTCCAACCTGATCCTAATCCCTAAAAAAGAAAAACCCAGAGTCCTTCCGTGACTTTCGACCCATCAGTCTTTGTAACTTCAGCAACAAGATCATATCCAAGGTCATCACGACCAGAATGGCGGGTATTCATCCCAATATTATTTTGGAGGAGCAAAGCAGGTTTGTTCGTGGGAGGAACATCCAGGACAATATTATGCTGGCCCATGAGTTAATCACCTGCATGAAATTTTTGGTAAGGAGAGGCAACATTGCCGTCAAAATCGACATGGAGAAATCCTACGACAGACTGGATTGGCAATTCATGATCTGGGTTTTCAGAGCATTCGAATTTTCGGAAAATTGGACCAATATCGTCTGGAGATCCATCAGCAAACTCATGGTTCTCGACTGTCATTAATGGCTATGCTGATGGGTTTTTTAAATCCCACTGCGGGGTGAGACCAGGAGACCCACTATCCTCCACCATCTTTATCATAGTAGCTGACGCTCTGAGTAGGAACCTCAACAATATGGTCAACATCCCTAACTTCCAGTACTATCATACTTCCAGTGGCTGCCCTATCATCACCCATCTAGCATTTGCAGACGACCTTCTCATCTTCTCTTCCGAGGAAGAAGGCACGGTGGCAGTGGTTCACAATACCCTGATGAGATACTCTAGATGCTCCGGTCAGAAAATCAATCACTCCAAGAGCGTTATCTATGCCCACCACAACACTAATAGTGATCACGCAAACAACCTCTCCAACTTAACTTCCTTTTCAGTGGCCAAGCCCCCGTTCAACTATCTTGGTTGCCCCTTAGTGTACAGAAAATCCAACAGCGACATCTTCGAGGACTTAATCACCAGAATCAGGAAGAAACTGGAAGGGTGGCATAACGCCACCTTATCCCCGGGTGGCAAGATTATTCTCATCAATCACGTGCTATCCTCCATCCCCATCCACACCTTAGCTGCATGCTCGCCGCCCATTAAGGTTCTCTCTTCGATCGAACAGATCTTTTATAACTTCTTCTGGGACGTAGCAATGGCCAGGATAAGCATCACTGGGCTGGATGGGATTCTATGGCTCACCCGACAGGCGAGGGAGGATTGGGATTCTCCAACTCACTCATATTGTTAAAGCTTTTTTCAGTGAAACTGTGGTGGAAACTCCGTACGAGCAACAACTTATGGAGCAGGTTTTTGAAAGCCAGATACTTCAAACACATACACCCTTCTATGGCCACATCCAACTGCAGATCCTCAGCGACTTGGCGTCGCATCCTTATCGGCCGTGACCTTGCCTAGCCAGCGATGAGACACCAGCTGGGAGTGGGCGACTCAAACCCATTCCTTGAGCGATGGGTTAGAGACAGCTTGATCTCGAGTCTTACGGAGACCCCGACAGATTGTAAGATCAGAGACCTGTGGAACCCCTCTACCGACGACTGGAATAGGGACCAGGTTCGTGAGTGGTCCGGTTTCGATACGGTAGAGGGCATCCATGAGAGAGGATTACGTATCAATAGCGAGGAGGACGTGTTAAGATGGTCCCTCGAGGCGACGGGGGCATTCTCGGTGAGGTCGGCGAGAACCGCTAGCCAGGGCACCGGTCGGCTATACCTCCCTATAGCCCACTATTGGCATTCCTGCATCCCTAAGAAGTGGTCCTTCCTCTTATGGAGAGTCATCCGTAAGATACTGCCGACAGACGACATCCTTAACACCATCGGGATTACCCTAGCATCATCTTGCTCCTGCTGCTCTGAGCGTCAAACAGAGACCATCGATCACATCTTCCGCCAAGGGACGCTGCCAGACAGGACTTGGACAACCCTTAACCAGCTATTCAGTATTGAGCACGATGGTGGGCGCTTCCACGATCTACTAAATTTTTGGGGTTCTGCCTCTCATGGCTACCAGATCGTCGCAGCGGCTGCTACTTGGGTCATTTGGAAGAATCGCAACAAGGCGAGATACGAAGGTCACCAATACTCGGCTGACCAGCTCTTATGGGAAGTTGTCTGCCAATACCGTAAGCGGAGCACCCTGTGCTTCCACAGCTCGAGAGCATTCTGGTCAGTGCTCCCACCCTAGCCCTGTCGATTATGTCGCTTTACCCCTTCCCTCCTTTTGTGGTATACCTGTATAGGCTTCGGCATTTTGCGCCTTGTATACGGAGTATGGTTGCAGTTTTTGTGCCATCTTTAATAAATTGAGGGGGTTTTCTTAAAAAATAAATAAATGTATATATTTTTTGAGCACGGCGGTGGGCGCTTCCACGATCTACTAAATTTTTGGGGTGCTGCCTCTCATGGTTACCAGATGCGGCCGCTACTTGGGTCATTTGGAAGAATCGCAATAAGGCGAGATACGAAGGTCACCAATACTTGGCTGACCAGCTCTTACGGGAAGTTGCCCGCCAATGCCGTAAGCAGAGCACCTTGTGCTCCCACAGCTCGAGAGCATTCTGGTCAGTGCTCCAACCCTAGCCCTTGTCGATTGCTTCGCTTTACCCCTTCCCTCCTTTTATGGTATACCTGTATAGGCTTCGGCATTTTGTGCCTTGTATACGGAGTGTGGCTGTGGTTTTTGTGCCACCTTTAATAAATTGAGGGGGTTTTCTTAATATATATATATATATATATATATATATATATATATATATATATATATATATATATATATATATATATATATATATATATATATATATATACAGAGGAAAGGAAGAAGGTATGTGTGTGTGTGAAGTGAGTGAGGGGTGCTGATGCAAGGGCTGCTGTTGGGGACAGCAAGGTGTGAAACCCCAACAACCAAAATCAATCACCAACTATAATATATATATATATATATATATATATATATATATATATATATATATATATATAAAAAAATATATATATATATATAATCATGTGTACATAGAATCTAGAAACTAACTATAAGCTATACATACTGTGAAACCCGTAAATTCGGTTTTGTTATTTTTTAATTATTAAATTGCGTGTTTGCTAAATTAATATTTTGCCAGATTATTATTAATAGCTAAATAGAAAATTATTACTTTCAAAATAAATCATCATGGATTTTTGTTTTGGCTGACCCAGACCAGAAATTGTTCCCGAGTTTTGAACCCGTCTATATATAAATTCCTAGACTTTTGATTGTCTGGCCAGACCCGAACCCTACCCCAAGTTCAAATCTTCTTTTTAAATATTTTTAGGAGTTATACTTTTGGAGTTACAAATTTTATTGAATTTATGATAATGAATTATTTACGAAACAACTTTTCTTTAAAAAAACAAAATTTTGTTACTAAAACTTTCCTATAAACTCCTCTTCATTACTCTCTCTCTCTATTTTCATTTTTTTCATTTATTCCCTGAGCTCTTGGCCGAGGTTCCCGAGCGGTCGCCTGGCGCCGACTCCTCCCCTCCCCGTATGAAACTGCCGACCAGGTCTCTTCCCCTCCCAAAACCCCCAATCTCTTCTCCTATTTAAACCCTTCTCTCCTTCACCATCCTCACACACTCACCATCTTTCCCCCTCACTTTCCCTAAATCCCTAACCTCCAATCCATCCCTAGCCGAGCCTGAGCTCCGTCCAAGACCGGCGCCCCGAGCTTCCCGAGCGGCGACTCTCTTCGCCGCCGCGCCCCTCACCATCGGCCCCGACTTCGACGTCGATTCCGACCGAGTGGCCTCCGCCGCTGTCCCCGCTGCCGATCGATCGCTGGCGACCAAAGCACCCGAGCACCCCTGCCGCGCGCCGCCCCCCGGCCTCACCTGCCGGACCCGCGCCCCGTGCCCTAGGTCCCTGGCGACCCGATCCCCTCCGGCCTCCACGCGCCCGGCCGACCAGCGGCCTCCCGCCGGACCCCCGAGCTCCGGCGCCACCCCACGAGTCCCTGGCCCCCTCTTCTGGACGTCGCCCCTTCTCCGGAGCTGTCCCGCGGCTGTGCCCTAGACGTTCCCCTCTGTCCCGATTCCCGTAAGATTTCCGCTGATCCGAACAGCACTGTCCAGCACTGTCCGCGGGTTTCCCGACCTGCTGTCGTGCTTTTTCGTGCCCGGATTCCGCTGTCCAGCGCAACCGTACCCCGGCGAGGCACTGTCCCGAGCCGGTCCACTGTCCGCAGAATTCTTTTCTCCTTTATAGCCTCTGAGAGCTCTAGCCGAGCAACCCAAGGTATAATTTCGTGTCCCCGTTCCCAATTCGTAGTCGATGATGAGAATTGGTCCCCGATTCCCTCCCGGGAATTCAGTTTTAGAGCGACGTAGTGACTTCGAATTTTTCGGAGGTATTTCTGTGATGTTCTGTGCTTATTTCGAATTTTTTCGAAATGTGTTTTCTGGATTTTTGGGTGCTGTGGTTTCCGATTTCATTTCGGGAATTTCCGATTATAATTTCGGGTTTCCGATTAAGCTTCGGGAATTATTCTGTGAATTTAAATTTTATGTAAAATGGTTTGGAAGTTAATTTCTGGGTGTTCCCTGGTTTGGGACTTTTATTATGGATGTTTCGGCGCATTTTCCCAGTTTTGGGTTGTCCCGAATATAGAGGAAATGCTGCCCAAATTTTTATAAATTTTTTTAAATGAATTTCAAATCGATTTTCGAAAATATTTATTAAATTGGACCAATATCTGAGACTCGTAAATTAAATTGGACCAATATCGATGTTTCGGTGCATTTTCCGGACGTTGAGGCATTAGCTATTTTTGATGATTGGACCAATATCTGAGACTCGTAAATTAATTCAATTTAATTTAAATTATTATTTTATTTTGTAATTCAATTGTAGGATAATTTTTAGAGACTAACAAATATTTTTCTTCTTATTTAAATTTATGTAAAATGGACTGTAAGGGCATAAGCCCAGCTTTTATTTACTTTCTGTGGTTTTGTAATAAGCTAGTGTATTTTTATTTTTTTCTGGTTTGTGGTTGGCGTAAACACGTAAAAATAGTAAAATAATTATTTTATAGAAAATCAATATTAATTTCTCATATTAAATAAATTAGGAAAAACTACAAGTTATTATTAAAACAAATTTCACATTTTTCCTCATTTAAAGAAAAATATTATTTTTAAATATAATAATGAAATACAAAGTTTTGCCAAATAATTGGAAAATACGATTTTTCTCAATAAAAGTTAAATTGATATTCTTCGTAAGTTAGAAACTCATCTCGATAAGCGTTCTAAAGTAGAGTTGTAAATAACCTAAAAATTTGACTAGGACAAATTTAGAGATTGTAACTAGCACATCTAGTATAGAAATTATGGAAATCTAAGGCAGACTTCTTGATTGTAGGGTTTCGGGGGAAAAGTGTGAATCTCGGAGTTATCTTTTCAAATCCAGTCAAATCAAGGCAAGTACAATTTTGTGGTAGTTTACAATTATTTAGTAATCATTTTATTGCAAGTTTAAACCACGATGCAACACGGAACTCTCTCTGAGAGTATTGACTGATTGACTGTTGGGTACTGGGGGAGTAGTGTAATGAGTATGACCACATCCAAAATAGTATACTGACTGTGTTAGCTTACCCCTCATACACACGGGGATAAGCCATATCGTATCAATAGGATACAACTGTACAACCCAAGCCGGTCATATTCATTGCCTATTCACATCACAATGTTTTAACTGCGGAAAAACTGTTTATTTCAAATTGTTTAAAAGTGCATAACTTTATTATTATTTCAATTGTTGGATTATCATGAATTGTACTTTGCTCCCTCCTGACTGGAGACCAACATTTTTATGTGATTGCGTCATCGAGGATCTGATGTCTAACTCTGGTCCCGAAGAACTTGGAACCCCAGAATCTTAAGAGCTGGATTAGTATTTTTTTGGAAACAAGTGTAATAATTGAATGCTGTATTAATGTTCGACTTTTCAAATTTAATAAAATGTTTTTATATTTCGTTAGAATTTTATCTGCATGTGTTTCACTGCTTGATACAGCTTACTGCCGCCGTCTCAACAACGGTGCAGGCTGGGCATGATTCGATTCGACCCAAGAAATTGGGACCGGGTCGTGACATGTTTTTAGTGGTGGCCCATGCAGGTCAGATCTGTAAATTGGTCTAGTCAACTTAGTCTAGACCATCGCGCAGTTCTGTAACTTGACCTAGGGATAGTTGAGACTTTAGGAAAACAGACTTTAGAAACAACTAGAACACTTAGATGATATACACCATGTTACATTATAGGGCCAAAAATTATTACTTAAATATCTATTTTTGTCTGCTTATAGATTCGTAGGATACCTTGTTTGTGTTTGTACCTAAACCTTATCTAGATTAGGCTAATTGTACATTTGAGTGTCCCATGACTTTCGAGATTATTTTCCTACCATAATTTTCAGGTTCTAGTATACCTTAGGATTCATATTCTTTTTGGAATAAGATTGAATTCTTTGGTCTTCTTTTTCTTTATCAAACCTAAATTTTGAATTCTTCATTATTTCTCTACCTTTAATTGAAATCTTGATTCGTTCGCTATGTAGAATTTTGAATTCTCTTAGCAACCCTGATAAATTCTTAACTACCCAATATATATCTACAACCATTATCCACCCTTTTGCCTTGATCTCCTTTCCAATTGACTAACTTTCTCGGAATCAATCCTGAATCAAATTTCTTCTGGGATCATTTAAACCTCAAGGTTAATTATTACCAAAAGAATTAGTTTAGTTCATGATTCTCTTAAAGGAGTTATTTTCAATTTCAATATTGTTATCTCCTATGTTTTTCCAAAGACCGAGAATATTCTCATATGTTGACTTCCTCCACCCTACTCTCTCTATGTAATTCCTTGATCAAATCAAGGCCTAAAAAGCTTCTATGATTGAATACCATGAAGCAGGAACGGTCAGAAAAATTGATCACATT